>JASAUF010000669.1:8522500-8552500 GCA_030180095.1 Magnolia changhungtana
CCGATGGATCTTGGAAAATAACTAGGCAGATGCGCTAACTTCTAAACCGCTCTCTTGTTATCGGCTCCAGGATATTTCTCTCAAGATTGGTATCTCCATTGGAGCACCATCTTGAGGGGGCCTAACAGACCCGATACATTGTATATTACATATTTAGAATATTTGGTATATAGTTGACTTATTCTTGCAATCTTCTAATTTAGGAAAGCCAGTTATTTAGAATACTTTAGTTTCCTTATTTTTTGGCTTTCTCGATTGTATATATCGTCGATATATATATATATATATATATATATATATATATATATATATATATATATATATATATATATATATATCTGTGAATTCTAAATGGAATATATACTTTCCTGTTCAACTTTGTTATATATATGAATTAGGATTTATATGTAAACAGTTTGGGAAATTATAAAACTGCCCTCCACATGGCAAACACAAGCAAGGGGATGTTGCCCTGGTGACTTCAGCAAGCTAATTGCAGCTCTCGACCTATGACAATGCTAGCTGGATGAACAATACATATCTGAGGATCAAGCTCTAATATGACAATACTAATCACATTTTTTGAACTCTTCAAATACCCTTAAAATTTTGGAGCAATAAAGTTCTGTTAAAAGGTTGCTCGGGTTTTTAATGTTTGCCGCAATCCAAAAACTAATTGAAAGGGCAAAAATGTCCAAACGCTACTTATAAGTTACAATAGTATAGACTGACTATTATACTTTTAATCCAAACTGTCTATGGTTGTATGGCATTAATCAGATGGCAAGGTTCCTCTGATCGGTGGGAAAATTTTCACGGTGAACCATGCCATGAAAAATGGGACAAAGATATTATGGACGGTCCAAGTTGATCGACCATCCAAATCCATGGGACACAATAATTAAGAGAAGCAATGTGCGCGTGGATGTACCGAAATTGCCTTTTAATACGTAAGCTTGTATCAAATCAGTGACCTCACCCCTACAACAAAAAGAACGGTCACTAAACCATAGCCAACGAACTTAAAAAAAATGCAACTGCTTAGTCAGCATCCACCTTGACTCCTACAAGTCCACAGCCCCTTTCTTGAAAGAGGGAGTACGGCATACGGTACGCTCAGGTTTTCAGTTTGTATGAACTGGTCTCATGGATTAGTGATCCAAGCCGTTGATATTATCAGGCCCATTGTGGATGCCACATGAGCTAAAAATTTCCAAGATTGGTAGATCATAGCCATGGAATCTCTGGCCGTTTATTTTCTACCACCAGTTGAAAAGAGTTAGAATTTCCCATGTAGGAGATTTTTGGTGTTACCATCCACGGTGGGGCCCATCACTTAAATCTTTTGGAATTGAGGGGGTTATTTGATACACTGGTTGCTATATGACAGTTGATACACAGGCACTCAGAAGTTGTACACGTGGAAAACATTAGCTCAAATTAAACGGACTATATTGTGGAGCTCACTGTGGTCAAGTCAAGATCCCAAGATCAGATTGTTTGAAGAGTCCTAACATCTGATTCATGGACACCTGTTTATTGAAACAGGACCATTGAATATTTTTCATTTTTAACCGTCCAATAAACGCCCACAAATCCTATGGTCATAAAATCAAATAAGCCTAATTTTTTGGTTCATGGTACATCTAACCTGTGACCCATAAATTGGACCGTTAAATTTGAAGTGCCTTCATTTAGATCAATGGATCATGGGCCCACCTATGAAAAAAAAACTAAGGATACTATAGACATTTCAGGTCCAGAATTGTATAATCCAGACCATTCATTTGTAGTGTCCCACTGTGGATGGACGATGACCATGGGCCCCACTTGTCAGAAAAGAATACTCGTGTATACTTTGCAAAGAAGGGCCACTAACATATAACTAATTGTCTTTTACAATCCCAGAAAATGTGGTGAAGAATTCCCGTTTGCTTTGGAAGTCTCTTTCATGTCTCCCTTTGCTTTATGCCTTTTTTTTTTTGGAATCCCATTTGATTTGCCAGCAAAAAGGCTTTTTTCTTTGTTTTGCTTCTTTCATATTCAATGCAAGGAAAGCTCCAAACAAACAAAATACCACCACAAAAAGCGGCTGCACTCTTTTGTTAGTTTTGCACCATTTACAAAATGGTGGGGTCTTCAAACTTACACATGGAATTGTTTCAAGGCAATCCAGACCGTCCAAATCACTGACCGACTGTGGATGGAGCATGGTCTGAAATTCGTATTGACAAGATCATATCAACCGTCTGATTTTTCCCTCCAAATTCGGACCTGTTTGCTACTTTACTATCAGCCATCCAATTGAGAGACACTAATTGGTTGGTTAAGATTACTTGATCATTGTGATTTTAGACATATGCTCCATCCACAATAGGGCTAACAGTTTGGATGGTCTGGATATCTCTACATGAGTGCCACATGCGAGGTTGAGTCCTCACCATTTTTAAATGGTGCCAAACAATAACACAGGGGTCTAAGCCAATGCAGAAAAGCTACGTGCCCATTTTTTAGGGAGTCCGGATCCTCTGTTACCCGGTCAACAAAGAATTCCTAATACCCTAAAAATTCATTGGTCCACGTCAACACTCACTGAAAAAATAAAAAAAAATAAAAAAACGCTTCGGATGCCAAACCACTTGGGTAACAGGAAAATCCTGTTGACCCGATAACAGAGAATCCCGACTCTTTTTTAGGGCGCGGCTTTCGGTGGATCCCCGGATCCACCAAGGTGGGTGGATCCCTGACTGTGGGGCCCACGGTAACGTATTTTACTTACATTCACGCCGTCCATCCTTTTTAACAGATCATTTTAGGATATGATCCCAAAAATGAAGTAGACCCAAATCTTAAGTGGACTACACCACATGAAACAGTGGTGATTGACCATTAAAAAATTTTTGTCGGCCACAACATTTTTGGAACAAGCTGATGTTTGTGTGGTCCCTTCTTCCAGGTCTTTGGTATCTTATCAACAGGTTTGATAGAAAATTAACATTCCGATTGCCCCCAAGAATTTTTCAATGGTAGGTATTCAATAAACACTATTTACTGTGGTGTGGTCCACCTAATATTTGGATCTCCTTAATTTTTGGTTGTATGCTCTAAAATGATCTATCAAAACGGATGAACGGCATGGATGCAAGACATATGGATCAAGGTGGACCCCATAGATAGGGATCCACTGAAACCGCACCCCATTTTTTAAAATCTCATGGTTGTTTTATGATGGAAAATGGCATTACATGCATACATACATAATCACTTAAAAGTAGAAAACGTACTTTCATAGAACTGAAACTTTTATTTATGTAATATCTGCACAACTGATGAAAAGAGACCATTAGTAGGAATTCAGTAAAAGCTCCCCATCCTCCCTTCTCTTCTTCATCATCTCTCACAAATCCATCCCAGCCATCCACATCCCAAGACTAGCATTGAATCCAAAATACCTTTCAACATCACCCCATCTCTCAAAATGGACCCCACCACCACCCCAAATACAGGAAGATTGAAGAAAGAGGGCCCAAAGGAGTCTTAGACATGTGGGTCACACTCAGTTTTGTTGTTATTATTTCCCCTACTTGTAAAATCTACTGCCTAACCCCTACATGAGTACTGTATGGCCCACTTTGATGTAGCCACAAAACATGGGCCTGAACCTAACACCCTTGATGAACCAACCCATGTCTCTTGATCTCAATCCTGACTGGGACCCACAAATCCAAGAGGTGCCTCACCCAAAGTTCATCAGAATTCCTACACCTTAGCAATCGACACATCGCAGCTGTCGTCCTGGTACTTGCTCTCTAACTTGATGCATCTATACCACTTAGCACACACAAGGTAGACCACGAAATCGATGGTCGTAAGAGCTGCTAAGAGGAAGTAGAAATCATCCATATGGCCCTTATTAAGATTACCAGGAATCCAACCAGGCCTATCATCCTTTGTAGTGATTTGCATGACTATGGTCACAAGCAAGCTACTCACATAGTTCCCCAATGAAATGGAAGTCATGCAAAGGGCACTACCAAAGCTCTTCAGTCCATCAGGAGCTTGTCCATTGAAAAATTCCAACTGACCCACATACATAAACACCTCAGAAGCTCCAATCAATGCATATTGAGGTATCTGCCACAGGATACTCAAAGAACTAGGACTGCTGCACCCGTCGCAATTTCCTTTCGAGTACTTCAGTCGGTAGGACTCCACGATGCCGGCAGAAATCATCGCCATTATCGCTATGATGAGCCCAACTCCCATCCTCTGAAGTTCAGTTAGCCCTTTCGGGTTTTTCTTCTTCTGAAGTCGGCAGACGAGGGGATTGAGAAAGCGGCGGTATATGAGAATGAACGCTGCTACGCTGAGAATGTCGAATGATGACATGCTTGCAGGTGGGATTCGGAAGCCTGCAACGGTGGTTTTCATTGCCGCCCCTTGCTCGACGAAGAGGGATGCCATCTGAGTGAAGACTACTGAGTAGAGTATGGTGCATAGCCAAATGGGGAGGAGTCTGAGTATGCATTTCACTTCTTCTACTTGTGTTATGGTGCATAGGCGCCATGGGTTGTGACATAAAGCTTGGTCACCCGAGCCAAAGTCCTCGGATGTAATCACTGCTGCTCGATCTAAGAACCTGAAGTTATGATACAATAGTCAGTGCCTATCATTATTTAGGTTGTGTTTGGATGCACAAGCAAACAGAATTGCAAGCATTTCATGCAATCAAGAGGAAATAAGGAAAAATAAAAGCTTCTCAGGATTCATAATGAGTAGATACACATATATCTACACATATACATACATACATACACATATTTAAACACTAAATGCAAATGCTTGCGCGACATTTATAGGGTGGTCCACATAGTTAATGCTTCTTAGCCAAAATGTCCATGGTCAAAGAAATGAATGGTTAGAAAAATATGAAGAATGATCTAGAATTAACATAAATGTATTTCTCATCTGTTAAGTAGGCCAGCCCGGTTCTTAAAATAGGTTCATGCAATGGAGTGGACTGCCTGATAGACGCATGTGCCACTTTGGGTAATTCTAGTGTATTTATGATTAGTTCTATAAAATGTGTGTAGAATAAGAATTTGTCCTCCAACTTTTCATACTTGACAAAAGCTTCTAGTAGGGAGCGAAAAGCTATGTGAAGTAAAAGAAAAAAGACGGCTGTGGACTACTATCAAGAACCTAACAGGATTCTAAAACCACTTGCGTAGGTCGGGTTGAGAATTTGGGGCCCAACCACATAGCTTGCTTTGTTAATGTGTCTCGCGAGTATCCAAACTTTTGTGTGTGCTTCATAGAATATAATGAATGCATGACGATAGCGTGGACCCAACGCCATTCTAGTTTAGGGTGAAATGGATTTTCTATCTTTTTTATTTATCAAAAGATACACTTATTCCTGTTCAAATATTCGAAAAAGGAAATGGGTAATGTCCCAAATATACCTTTTGATACCAAGGGCCTAGTAACAAAATGCACTTCATCAACTTCTAAAAATATTGCTAAAAACCCCCTTATATGTACTTATATTAAATTGCACCCCTCGTTAGGAAAGTTGAATTGTTCAATCAAAGAGATTAGGAAGTGCATTGGAGTTAGTTCAATACTTACTTGAATTCTTGGGTGTGGAGTATCCTTCTACCTCCACTGATGGCACATTCCTTCCCATCAACCTGATATAGGTCAGTGCCACTTGGCGGCATCTCAACCCTCCATTTCTTCGCGGCAGCGATGACCACTTGGCAGACTCTCGGGAGAGGGTTACCAACTGGCTTGAAATGTCTATACCTTGGGGTCCCAAAGAGAAACAAGACTAGAGCTATGAAGGCTGAGCCAGCGGACACCCAAAAGCCTAGGGCCCACCTCCCACCATCCTCAAAATAACCCAGTATGGTGTTCGAGAAGAGGGACCCAAGGTTCAAAGCCAGGTAAAAGTAGCTGAAAAAGGCCACCTTCGAGAGTCCCTCTGTCGGGTCCTCCTCATCGAACTGGTCAGCCCCAAAGGTGGCGATGGACGGCTGGTATCCTCCGTTGCCCAGGGCAATCAAGTAGATGGACAGATAGAACACACCAATCTCAAAGGTGGAGTGGGGCCCACATAGGGATAGCCTGTCCCCACAACCAACAGGCTTGAGTAGGAAAAGGTAGGATGATAAGGACAGAAGCACCAATCCCTGCCACAAACAACCAAGAATCAGCACCAATCTAATCCGTTAGTTTATTTGTATAAGGGTCCTGGATATGATCAGGTCCATCCATATATTCAGCCGTAAAAAGAATGACTTATGTTTCAAAAATCAAGCCTATCAAATAATCACATCCATCAATTTTCTTCTAACCATGAACTATTTTCATTTTCTATCATTGCTTTAATAGCTATCAATGATATGGATAGGAATGTCTAAATACATTCACCTGCCATTAATGCTAAGGCCCAATAAATGAATGGACCTCAATGACTCCATGACATTCCACGTGGAATGCCACGTAGGAAGGACTTTCTGTTTGCTGGATTTACAGTTGGCACGCCTTTATGTGTAGTGGTGCAAATGGGCTGAGCGGATTAGGTGTTACCTGGGTAACACGTTAGTGGATGTTCCTTACTGTTGGCCCACCTTGATGTATGTGTTGTATATCCACGCCGTACATCAGTTTTTCCGGATCATTTTATGGCATGGCCCAAAAAATGAAGGATATCCAAATCTCAAGTACACCACATAGTAGGGATTTAATTCCCAACGTTAAAACTTCTTGGGGCCACGAAAGTTTTGGATCAAGATGATATTTATGTTTTCCCTTCATCCAGATCTGTGTGACCTTATCAATAGGTTGGATGGCAGATAAACATCACGGTGGGCCATAGGAAGCTTTTAATGGTGTGCGTTCAGTTACCACTATTTCCTATAGTGTGGTCCACCTGAGATTTGTGTCTGTTTCATTTTTGGAACCATGATTTAAAATGAGCTGTAAAAACTGATGGACGGCGTGGATATACAACATATACATCAATATGGGCCCTATGGTCAAGGCAACACCCAGTATCATGTTAGCCGGGTAACACCTAATCCACTCCCGGCCTTTTCTTGGTTCATGTTTCTGGCTCCAACCAACTTTGGGCTGGATTCTGAGTCTTTGGCTGAGCCAACAGGCAGGGGCCCAATGACTAACTGGGCCAGGACAGGTCGACCATCCCCAAGGGCCCAATAGACAGGGTGGCTCGACATGGCTTATTCAACACTGTCAGGCTGGGTTTTTGTTAATGACTAGCAATCTGGGGTTGGGTCAAGACCCATGGCTAGTAGACTGGGCCCAGTCATGTCTTAGCCTGACCCAAACCCATTCACACCACTAATATCCAACACATGCTAAACATGATCATGGGACCATGGCTCATCTATGGTTGCACCAAGAACATGAACGGTTCATGACATGATCCTACCATGCAAAACACAACCATGGATGATTTTTTTTTATTTTTATTTTTTAAGACTTCCTTGTTATGATAGGAGGATCATGACAACAAGGCCATTCAACCATTCTTATGATGCCACGTGGCATGTTAAAATATCAAAGATGGTTATATATATAAAAAAAAAAAAAAAAAAAACTTACAAGTACAAAGATGACTTGGAAAATAGCACATGTCTTGTAACGGCCCCAGTAAGAATCGCTAACGAAGGCACCGACGAGAGAGAAGATGTAGACAGTGCCTGTCCATTTGCTAACGTTGTTCGCTGCGTCTGCGTTGTCTTGTTGCAGTACTCTCGTTAGGAATAGCACCAGATTCACCCCCACACCGAAAAACGCCAGCGTTGCTAGCCCTTGATTCACTGCCACAATTCAACAACCATACTTACTACCTTAATATCCGTCCATTCAAACATGGCCCACTAAATTACAAAAGCAAACAAACCCTCTCTTTCTTTCATTTGTTGTGTGGTCCAAAACGTTGTGTTGTTGGGAGCATGAAGTCTCATACCAACACATGTTTGCATGAGATGACAGGTGTACCTTCCTTTTCATTGTAAAATCCTTCCTTTTGTCTTATTTGATGCCACACTCGTATGTTAGTTTTGTACCATTTAAAAAATTTGAGGTTACTCATCATCCAGCACTGATGTACGGACATCCAGACCATTCGAATCGGTGTGTGGTGTTTGGATGGGGCATATCTCTAAAATCACACTGATCAAGCTATTCTAACCCTCCAATGAATGGCTATCGAATTTGAAGAATCAGAAGGTTAGTATTACCACCACATTGGAAATTCCCAGCTATGCTCCATCCACAGTTGGATGGATAATCTGGATGGTCTGGATTGCCATACAAGTAGACGTGTATGATTGAAGAATCACCACATTTCTCAGATGGTGAGAAACTAACATGGAAAATCTTGCCCTTTTTGGAACTGGAAACTCTCGTCCCTAGAACGAAATATATAAATAAATAATAAGAAATTCTCCCGTTCTCTCAGAATACTACAAGTTATTATTGCTCCTAGTTGCATTGGGACACTAAGACAGTCCATTCCATTGATCTAGACAATTCATCGGGTCCAACGCATATTTCATTGGCTACCACAAAAGAATCGCACTGATCTGTGAAATAAACCATTTGATCAATGGCCTTAAACATGGACTGTCAAGATCATTTACAAAAAAAAAAAAATGGTCCAATCAACAATTAGATCCATCTATTTATTAGGAACCATCATGGATTGCTCATGATTCTAAAGAATCACTTTTGTTAGGCAATCGTAACCGTCCCATCTATGAAATGGAAAAAGGATGGGTGGAGAAAATAAGTCCAAATTAAGGATGGATCAGATCATCCAATGAGTGTGATTTTTTCATGGTATCCCATGATTTCTTTTCTGAGCTAAATGGACAGTTAAGATCAATCGATTAGATTGTCCAAGTGAACTGATACAACTAGGAGCACCATAACTTATAGTGCTCTTAGAGCACTGGAGGATTTCCCATGAATAATAAATAAAAGAGGGTCCCTCTTATAATACGCAAGGTGATCAAAACACCAAATCAAGATCCTATCCTTTGTTTCCAACCCCACAAAATAGCTTCAATAATATTTAAAAATAATAATTAAAAAATGAGGAGAAAGGTTATGGTTGCATCACACCATATGTATTGTATGCTATCCTTCTAACCATCTAAGAAAAAACCCATGATTTTTTAAAATTTTAAATAAGATATAATAAGAAAACAAGTACAAAGAACACGCAAAAAAGAAGAAGAAGAAGAAGAAGAAGCAATTGGCAGTCTCTAATTAGGATTTTTAGAGATTAATTACCAAGTATTAGAAATCCAGCATGCCATCCACCACTCCTTCCTTTGATTGCAGGCCGCCCATGTCTGTCTACAGAACCATCTAGTGTATATTCCTCTTCTTCTCCACCCTTCATTTCACCACCGTTCGTCTCTCCACATCTAATGACCTTCTCCTGTTTCAAGGGACCCAATTCAATCATTCAATTCATTTATCTAAAACTAATCACATCATTATCTTTAGTGACACCGTTAATCAGTCATTAGTGGATGATGTCATGCAATTCATGTGTACCATAACTACCTCATCCATCATGATTTTGAACACACACCCATGTACTAGTTCAATTCCAAATATGGGAAATTGGGGTGTGGAAATAAATCAAGGTGGGCCTAGATATCAGTTTAAATGGTCCACAGAAATGATAAACCTTGTGTAACTGGAAGGAGAAGAAGAAGAAGATAATAGGAAGGTGGACCACTAACCCTCTTAGATTCTTCAAAGCTTGACATTGATGCTCTTGGATGAGCTTCTTTTAGCAATTGATCAGAAGGAGATGTGATATGGAAGGTATATGAAGAAGCAAGCAAGCTTAGAAGGAAGAGGAAGAGAAGTAAGTTGGAGAAAGGAGAGGAGAATGGGGGCCAAATATATAGGAGTGAAGGGGTTGAATGGATGGCTGAGATTTTAAGAAGTGGAAAGGAGGTGGGGCCCACATGAACAATTAATCCAAATTAATGTTAGGAGCATCTTGTGGGAAGGGAGATGGGGTGTTTTTGCTTTTGGACTGGGTCTGAAGATGAGTGAGATCCCTTTCACATGTACAAATGGTCTTTTATTGGATTGGGCTTCAATTTGAATGATTTACAAAAACCACCCTTTGATCCCCAAGTGGTCATGTGTTGTGGGCCCATCACTATTTACTATAATGTAGGAATTAAACGAAAGAGAAAAGAAAGATTTCATTTATTTGTAATTTTTTAAGAAATTATTAAGGGGCCCTATTTATGTTAATGTATTTAAAGAATAGTCCCTTATGTGGACCGACCGTATACCGAAAGTATGGACCATCTCTATGATCTGACCCATGCCCATAAAATCACATCAATAACCCATTTTGGATAGATATCTAATGTGAAGTGCAATGTTTTGCAAAATGGTCTTTAGATTAGAATGTTAGGAACATTTGATTGATGTGCTTTTTGGGAATATCCCATCTAAGAAGTGGGCCATTGATTGGACCATCAGGACCAATGGACAAGAAAAAAATCAAATGGTAGAGATGGTTCATACTCTTGAGTTTTTGTGTACAGTTCAAGCACATGACCATTCGCCCCCCTTTTTTAAAAATTTCCCCAACGTATTTGAAATCCAAACCGTTCATCAAACTCGCCATCACAAAAAATACCCAAAACGAAATTTCGGGCCAATTGGATACCTAGGTGGACCACCATATTCATTTCATTACAGCTCTAAGTCTACTTTACATAGGCGCCAATAGGGGGAAAAGTACATTAAAATGCAATTTTGAGTGGCACCCAAACACGTCCTTATAAACCTGTCTGATTTAAGACTGCCAAGGTTCCGAGGAATTATATGATCCTGTGTCGCATGTTCGGATTTTATCATTTTAAGTCGAGGTGCATGGTTTATTGATCCTGACCATTGGTCTCATGTCACACATTTATATTCCGGGTACAAATTCGGAGGTTGTCCAACTAGTAACACTTTTTCCAGGGTGATTAATCTACTTTTCGAAAAGTCCAAAAACCAATGGTCAGGATCAACAAACATGGCCCACTAATACAAACACATGGAGCACATTGAAATCACAAAGAGATTATTCTTAGTGTACATTATATTCTTTATTTTCTTGAGTTTTTGCATCTTAACATCTTTATGTTTTTTCCTTCCTCAATTATTATGGCATAGATTCCATGGAGAATGAAGTATGCTATGCTTTCCTTAGTTGAGTTGATGACATAGGTTTTACTGTTCATGTATGTATATGTGGAAAGATTTTATTTCCAATGTCTTCTTTTGGGCAGCGTTTCGACACTTGAGTTTTCAAAATCTTGAATTTTTTGGGCAGTCCCCGTGCTTTACATGACAGCTCTTTGCAGTTGGTTTGCCAAGAGAATTAGGACTGTCGAATAGTTACCATAGATTGGTCCAGTTCCATTTATTGGACCCGTTAAGAAATTAATCGGATTTGGGTCTCACCTTTTGGACTCTGGTTTAAAATTTGGATTTATTCTGATTCCAGCTGGGTAGTTAAATTGGTGTGTGTGTGTGTATATATATATATATATATATATATATATATATATATATATATATATATATATATATGGTTCTATGCGGTTGAGCTCATGGGAACTTCCCATGAGGTCAAGCTGTGTGAGCCCTACCGTGATGTGTGTCGAACATCTACTCCATCAGTCAGATGTAACATTCCATGGTGGGCCTATGGCTTAAAAATCAAGTCAATCCGTGACTTGTGTGGACCACACCACATACAAAAGTCGAGAGGGCTTACTCTCCGTTAAAATATTTCATAACATTTGTTGGGCCACTGAGAACTAGTTCACAAATCCAGCCCATCCATTGTGTGTGTCCCACTTGGATGAGGGGTTAGACCAAGCTTCAGATGCATCCAAATTTCCGGTGGGCCCTAGAAAGTATTTTTATAAGTTTTAGCCATGTCACATGATTTTAGATGGTATGGCCCACCTGATTCCGTATACAACTGATTTTTGAGATATCCCTTAATTTAAAGGGGATCCATCAAATGCACGTTGTTGATGTTCAACATACATCATGGTGGGGCCCACACAACTCGACCTCATGGGAAGTTCCCATGAGATTGAAAACCTTTTTCATATATATATATATATATATATATATATATATATATATATATATATATATATATATATATATTCATGCTCACCTGTGCACGTGCGCACATTTGTACATATGGCATGGGCATCTAATCTGAACGGTTCATGTGATGCGGAATCTCATGAATCTCCAAAGGACAAAGTTTCACTCTAATCTAAAATTCCAGTGGGCCATAGCAAAGAGAAATAAAAATCAAGAGAAAAGCTGCTTCACATGGACCATTCAAATTTTGGAGTTACATCAGGTATGATGAGTTCTCATAAAAGTTGGCACGACTTCTGTGCAAACTGATGCTTAGCTGAGCATATATATATATATATATATATATATATATATATATATATATATATATATATATATATATATATATATATAAACACACACACACACACAGTTGCTCACCTTACTACAAACAAACTTTTTTGAGAACTCATCATATCTGATGAGTCTTGAAAATCTGAACAGTCTACATGAAGCAGAACCTCATAAAACCCCCTGGTAAGAAATTTTACTTTGATCCAAAATTTTGGTGGGCCATGAAACATGCAAACAGTTTCTTCCCTTGATTTGAATTTCTATTTTTTATGGCCCACCAGAATCTTAGATCAGGGTGAAAATTCACCTCCTATGGTTTCATGAGATTCTGCATCTTATGGACCGTTCAGATTCGACACCCATGACACATGTGCAAAGGTGCGCACGTGCATAGGTGAGCATGCTATATATATATATATATATATATATATATATATATATATATATATATATATATATATATATATATATATATATATAGTCTGCGCACAGTTTCCACCGAACTCATGCAAATTTTTTGAGAACTCATCATACGTGATGTGAGTCTAAAATCTGAATAGTCCACATGATGCAGCACCCCATGAAACCTCCATAGCCTAACTTTTACTTTGATCCAAAACTTTGGTGGGCCATGAAAAAATAAAATAGTTTCCTACCTTGATTTGCATATCTTTGCTATGGCCCACCAGAGTTTTAGATAATGGTGAAAATTAGTACTCTAAGGTTTTATGGGTTGCCGCATCACATGTACCGTTCGGATTAGACACCATGACATGTGTGCAAAGGTGGGCAGGTAGGCATGCCTCTCTCTCTCTCTCTCTCTCTCTCTCTCTCTCTCTCTCTCTCTCTATATATATATATATATATATATATATATATATATAGATTATTCTGTTAAAATAAATGAAGTTTCACAAGGCATGTTCATGTAAAAGATCCCTTGCCTACATACCACTTTGTCTACATACCACACATGTCAAAATGACGCGTGTTGAATCCAATCCATTCATCGGGCCCAACCATGTAAATACTTTTAGTTGTCCGAAACCCAACTCAAAACCTATATCCAAAGATATGGTGGGTCCTATGGATACCGAACCTGATTAAATCGACCAGAAAGCATGCAGACCAGCTAAGATTTGATTTTGGTTTGCCTGAGTATAGGCACTATAAGGCCTGACCTAAACTCAACTCATTGACAGCCCTAGAGAGAATACTCCAAAGTAAGAAATGAAAGATCTTTCAAAATTTTAATTTTCTAAGGTCGTGATTCAATGAGGAGCCCTTTACTTAAGAGGCTAAACATGTGTAAAAAATATAGGCAATTAATTAAGATACATCGTTAACATGTCATGGACTAAAATTAATATTGGACGGCTAATCAGGCAGGTTAAACTTATTTTAGGAGAATGACCACTACCCTTTTACATTCAACATACATGTGCGGGTCCATTGATGATTTTAATTAGAACCCATTTTGGCACATGGCATGTCGACACACTAGCTAATGAATGGCCTGGATCATTGACGTGTGTCCAGTGTACCTAGATCTTTGACATGCATTCCTAGTCACATTGAAACATGGCCATTGTGACTCATTTCTTAAAATCTTGCCTTGAGTGCTAATGAATGGCCTCGATCTCTGACATGTGTGCAGTGCACTTATATATTTGACATGTATTAATAGGCAAATTGAAGCCTGTAATATGTCGAATTGAATAACCAGGAGCCTCTTCTGGGAGGGCTTCTGTTGGGCCTACCTTGATGTATGTGTTTCATCTAGGATACCCATCCATTTTGACGGACTATTTTAGGGCAAGAGTTCATAAAGGAGGCAGATCAAAAGGCTCAAGTGAACCACACCACGTAAAATAATAAAGATTGAATGTGACGCAGGGAAGGATGTGAGGTCGAGCACCGTCTTCCTCAAGAGGATAACTATTCCGAATCCACGGAACTTCTCTGGACTCCTCACAGAGACTTTCTCGAATCCACGAGAAAAGAGAGCAAAAAATAGAAATAAATTCTAAATAAATTTGAAATAGATTAATGAATCATTGATAATTCTCTAATGCGTCTCCTTACACCATTAATAAAGAAAAATAAATAAAATTCGTAATTACCAAAAATAACAAAATTCTAATTCTAATAAAAATCCTAATTCTAATAAAACTCTTCTAAGGCCTAGTTTCTAAAAATAAAAATTGCAAATAAACTTTTCAAGAGTTAAAGTATAACTAAAAGTTATTTCTAAAAGGAAAGAAAATCTAAAACTCTAAAAATATTTAAAAATTCGAAATTACTAAAAATAGTAAAATTTTCCTAAAAATTCATTTTTGAGCTGAAAGCACGTGCTTTCTGACGAAACGGACAGATGCGACCCACCTTGTGGGTCATTTCACCTCGGATGGCTCGTTTCACTAAAGATTGATAGGTTGTGCGCCGCATAACAATACCCGGATCAAAAGTTATGGTCAATTTACGATCCATCTTCTTTTGGCCCAACCATGCTAGGAACGTATCTGTGACACGTTCTACATCAGAATGTCTATCATTGAAAGCCTCTCAGGGCCACTGAAGCTTTGGATTAAGCTGATATTATTGTTTTCCTTTCAACCAAGTCTGTGTGACCTTATGAATAGGTTGGATGGCAAATTCACATTACGGTGGGCCCTAAAAATGTTTCAACATGAGTGGGAGTAGTTGTGACGCAGGGATGCACGTGATGAGGTCAATCATCGTGTGCTTCACGGATAACTACTCCGAATCCACGGAGTTTTCCTAGACTCTTCACATAGACTTCTTAAATCCACGAGAGAAATAGAAATAAAAATAATTTTAAAATATTTGAAATAAATTTGTTGATAATTGACACGTGAAATAAATGAATCTACAATCCTTTAAATAGGGATACCAAGACTTGAAAGAAGTTTAGGAATTAAACTACAACTAAAACTCCCTAAAATTCGTAACTTTGTATAAATAATAAATTTACTATTTATAGTAAGTGTCCTATTTGACTTGACTACATTATTCTTCTAATTATTTTAAGCACTTTTCATGTTGGACACAATTCTTAAAGCCCAACAAATGAAGCATTACAATCAAACCAAAACTTACTAAAAAAAATAGTAAAAATGAAAATAAATAAAAATTTTCATCATCAATATAATGGAATCTTACAAATTCTGCATGTTGGTTGACTAAAGTAGCTCGTCCTACCCCAAAATCATATATGGCACATCGAGTAACTCATTCCGATTTGTGAAATATGCATGTTTTAAGGTTCAGACAATCTTAATGACTTCCACCTCCGATCGGGCCTTCTTTGGTCCATCTTGGTCATAACAATGTCCGCGACCCGCCCTACATTAGTCCCTTCCACTTTAAAAGAACTCTTCTTTGAGTTCTCGTCCTAATTCGGTTCTTGTTACTCAGCATGATGCGCTGTATTGATACCAAGATCAAAAGTTATAATCAATTTACAGTCCACTTTCTTTTGGTCCAACTATATTAGGAATGCATCAGTGACACGTTCTACATCACATTGTCTAGTTAAGCATTAATTTCCTCCTTTTTGGGCTGATGCCTTAAAATAATCTGTCAAAATAAATGAACTATATGGATAAAATACATACATCAAAGTGGGACCTATGGAGCCCCTGCTAAGACCATGATGTAGAGCGGGTCGCGGATAGTTTTATGGCCAAGATGGATCAGAAAAGGCCCGGTCGGCTACAGAAGTGATCTAGACCATCAGACCTTAAATCAGGCGTATCTTACAATTCAGAATGAGTTACCAGACGTAAAATATATAATTTTAGGGTAGAACGAGCTACTTTAGCCAACCAACCCAGCTATGTAGGGTTGCGATGCCCGGAATTGCGAAAAACCCCTAAATCGACAATCGTTTCCCTGTTTTAATTTCGTTTTTACTATAAATAGTAAGTTTTAGTTTGATTATAACTCTTCATCCGTCGGGCTTTAGGAGTTGCGCCCAACATGAAAAGAGCTTAGAATAATTAGGAGAACTATTTGGTGAAGATAAATAGGACACTTACTATTTTTGGCCGAAAACCTTGCGCACTAGGAGACATGACGGCCGTCTATAAATAGTAAGTTTACTATTTATAGTAAGTCGCGATTTCTAGGAGTTTTAGTTGTAGTTGGATTCTAATTTCTTTCCCATTGCTTGGTACCCCTATTTAAAGGGTTGTGAACTCATTTTTATTAATTAATTAATCAATTTGAAATTTATTAGAATTTATTTCTATTTTCTGCTTTCTTTCCTCGTGGATTCGAGAAGTCTCTGTGAGGAGTCCAGAGAAGCTCCGTGGATTCGAAGTATTTATCCTCATCACATTCATCCCAGCGTCAGACCATCTGTCTGAAGCAAAGTCCTTGTGAGGGTAGTACCCTATCTACCCCCTCGGATGGTCATGAGGCATTCATTACCATGATTATATATGCTAACAGTGAGCCCCTTCAAGGGTCATGGGGCATTCAAGATTTTTTTTTCGACTTTAGCCCTTCATGTGCTTGTACTTGATTGTATTACATTAATTTTTATTATTTCATTTCGATACCTTTATTACCATAGTTTGTGGTAGTGTCAAGCTTTAGTGGGCCCCACATAATGTGTGCATAAAATCCACTCCGTCCATCATGTTAGATCCAACAGCTGTATCAGTCCCTCGTGCTTACCTTAGCACTCAAAAGCCAGTTCTAACCTAAAATTTAGGCAGGCCACATCACGAAAAAACAATGTCAAAATCATGGCCTAAGACATTTAATGCCGTATGGCCCATGTTAATTTTGGAATGCCCTATTTTTTGTGCATCTTTTTATTTTTCTTTTTTCTTTTCTTTTTAGTGAGATTTCTCAACATTTTTTTTTTTTTTTAACAACTTAAATTCGAAAAATCTGCTGAAACACTGGCAAAGATCTGACGTGGTAGATGTGGGTCCAACACTTAAAGAAGCACAAAGTAAAATGTTTATTTCCACTTAAAAAAAAAAAAAGGAAGCACACAAAGGAATGGTAAATCAATAGCGTGAGTGAGATGAAACTATACGAGCATGAATTGAATGGTCCATCTGAGCAATGGTGGATTTTCAGCACGAGTTGATCGGTTGCATTTTCCGAAGGGTGCCTTGCTTTGGTGGACCAATGCGTGCATTTGAGCGATTGAAACCATTGAGATGATGTGTCAATGGACCTAACCATTGACAAATCTCTGCCCTTAAATTGGCAGATCTTAGCTATCAAAATTTTGCTCTCGTCGTTTGGGAGTGGACCACTTATTTTCTTTCTCAACTGTTTGCTGCTCTTAAAAGGGTCACGACTTTTCCATTTCGTGACTTCTTGTGAATTTATCATCTGTAGTGGGGCCCATCATATCGTTGGCCAGGGTACTAAACCATGGGAAGCTCCACTCACCTCGAGTTTGAGTAAAAACTTTGATACTCTGGCAGAGTGTAATGGATGATATGCTGGCGCTTAAAGAATACTTCTAAACTTTGTTGGTGGGATACAAGTAATTCAAATTTAACTGTCCAAAATATTGGTCCCAATTTAGATATATCATGTACCAAGATCTGAAATTATTTGATTTCAGGAAATTTTAGAGGTTAAAAATAAAAAATATCTTATGTTTTCTTCAACAAACGATTGTCCGCAAATTAGATGTTAGGATTGTGGATTGTGACTTATCCACAATGATTTTACAGTTTAGCCTGTTTAATCTGAATTAATGTATGCCATGTGTAAAAAATTTTATGCCCAAGTATCAACTTCATACACAGGCGGAGTATCAAATAACTCCATCTCAACTCGAGGCCCTTCTCTTTTAAGTAATAAACTTGTGACTTTATCACACCAATTACCTTTATTTGTGCCCTTCTCTTTTAAGTAATAAATTTGTGACTTTATGACATCAATTACCTTTATTTGTTGTGTCAGCTCATGTAAAGTTCAAAATAATGATGGATGGTAAACTCAGGTAGGCAAGAGAACATGAGGCAATTATGATTGAAATGCCAGACATCTGAATGCGACTGTGATATTTATGTACCATCCACCTTGCTCATAAGGTCAGTCTCCACATGATGAACCAAAAAAGAAAAAAAGAAAAAAAAAAAGAAGAAAATACTAATTAAGAAGTTTGGTCGGGCCTAAAACATTCCAATGCTGGGCATCCTCATATCCATTGTTCCCTATGCTTTGGCCCCTTCAGTTTTGGATCTACCTGATTTTTATCATCACATTGTTCTACCATGATTTCAATCAATTGATCATTAAGGTGGCCGCCCCGCCGTGTTTGCTGGTGACCCCAACACCAGCCAGCTAGCTGGTGTCAAAGCTCTCTTGGGTCTTGGCCCAGCATGATATATGTGTTCATTTATTTTTCAAGCTTATTTTATGGCATGCATGCTCCAACAATTTTTTTTTTTTTTTTTAAAAAGAAAAAAAAAAAGAGGCAGATCCAAAGCTCAAGTGGACCATACCATAGAACAGTGAGGATTGAACACTTACCATTGAGAACCTCCTGGTAGTCACAAAGGTATTGAATCAAGCTGATATTTATGTGTTCCCTTGATCCAGGGTTATGTGACTTTATTCACAGTTTGGATGGCAAATAAGCATTGTGGTGGGCCACCAACTGTAAGCATTCAATCCCCTACAGTTGAGCTTTGAATTTGTCTAATTTTTTGGCATGAAAAAATGGATGGAAGGCATGGATAAAACACATACATCATGGTGGGCCTGACAGAACTTTGACACCAGATAGCTGGCTGGTGTAGGAGTCACCAGCCAAACCGCGTCCATTTTACTGGATCAGACCCTCCATCTCCATCCGTAGCCCACCCGCAGGCCGCTTTCTTACAGCTCTCTCTTCTCTCTCAGCGTGCATCTTTCTCTAGAAAATGACTTACTTTTGCATTCTATCCCATCCATCCATTTGTTTTTCCATCTCATCTTAAGGTGTGAACTTAAAATTGAGGACTTGGATTGGGTAGTGTAGCACACAGCAACCGGAGTCAATATTGTATGCTCTTGGAAAAGCTGTGGGCCTCACCATGATGTATGTGTTTTATCTGTACTGTCCATCCATTTTACCAGCTTATTTTAGGGCATAAGCCCATATACCACAGGAAATAGTGGTGATTGCAGCTGTTAGAAACCTCCCCAGGGTACTTTAATTTTACTTGCCATCCAACAATTAGATGATAGAAATGGGATGAAGGGAAGATACAAATATCAGCTTCATCCAAAACTTTTGTAGGTCCCAGGAAGCTTCTAACGGTGGTCAGTCAATCACCTTTGTTTCATTATAGTGTGGTCCACTTGAGATTTGTATCCATCTATTTTTGGACTTATGCTCTATAATGAGCTGACAATGACAGGTATAAAACATATTATTAGTGTAAGTGTACTAATAATAGAACTGAACACTACTTATATTAGCATAGCTTCGCTTAGTTCTAACATAGATTGTTATTGGCTAGCTGCTTCTACAACAGTATCTTAGGAGTAGATAAAATACCGACAACCTTAAGTTGTAGATTTATGATCAATTAAGTCCTGATTTAACCGATCATACTTATTTGGTCGCATTCCATTGACCACCAACCTTAATCGATCATATATTCTAATAGACAACTCAGGTATTGATCTTTTATTATTATTGTTATTGTTTATTTTATTTGGTTAATTAACACTTTGTCTATTGTAATGAACTATGTATTCAAATATTAATAAAATTAATATTGTTTAGCATTTATTTATTTATTTGTATATTTTTGTTACTTCGAAAAATATTAAGTTATAAATATTGGTGAAAGAAAAAGTCTTTAAATTCACATACTCACATCTTTTGTCACCAGGCACGAAAATTTTATTCAAAAGGATGAACCCTTGCTCTTTTACAAATTATGATGGCCGAGCGCAATTGGTAATTGAGAGGATAACTAAATCATATATTCAATTTCTAATTTGTCTATCTCAATACTGGGGAATACTAGCTATTCAGTCCAACCTTAAGTCAAGTAACCTTCCGCATGCCGACACACAAAAACCGAATACTGGCCCTTATTCACATGTATGGCCTTATTCGATTGAATTGGAATTGGCAGCAACAAAATGTTTATAGCTTCCTCGTGTACTAAAATTTTGGTATCAGGCTATTCAAAACAGAGCCATAATATCAACCTAGTGGAAGTTTGTTAAGCCAGACACGTGTTCAGCACGGTTGCAGTCCACGTGCTGTAATATTGGGGCAGCTCAAATACAATCCTATGCTTTTCTTCGAGGGGAGTTATTTAATGCTCTGGCTGCTAACGACGATCAATACTCAGGCACTCAGAAATGGTACAAGACGCATATATTAACTCAAATTAAACCGGCTAAACCGTGAGGCTTACTATCGGTAAGTCAAAATCTCAAAATCAGATTGGGTGAATAATCCTGACCGCTGATTGGTGGACACTTCTTTGTTGGAATAGGACCGTTGAATATGTTTATTTCTAACCGTCCAAAATGTCCCGTAACCCGAGAGTCGACTAATCAAAAGGATGTTGGCTTTTTTTTTTAATGACAAGGATAAACTGGGACCCACACTTTAGACCGTTTAATTTGGATCATTTGCACCCAAAATGTGTGATTTCTAAGTGTTTTATAATTGCGTGCGTATCATCCATCACACTCTGTCAGAGTATCAAAGTCTTTCCATATCTTCAACGCGCTGCACAAATACAAGATATGGGTGCGTTGTAGACGCAGATCCCACTCTCCATCGTCTGTCCCACCATCTATGGTCGGTTCACAGTCCAGGGATAAAGCACTGGCTAGATATATTGGGATGCGGATTGCCCTTGATGTTTGTGAGAAATCCACTCCATCCATCTATTTTCCCAGTTCATGTTAGGACATAAGCCCAAAAATAAAGAAGATCCAAAACTCAAGTGGGCCACATGATAGTAAAAAAAGGGAGAAAAATGCCTACCGTTGAAACCTTCTTGTGTCCACCTTGATGTTTATATGCATCCAAACCGTCCAGAAGATCATTCCCACTAGGATGAACTGAAAACACAAAAATATTAGCCTGATCCAAAAATTCTGTGACCCACTAATGTTTCAACGTTGAATATTCAATTTCCACTGTTTCCTGTGCTTTGGGTCTTTATTTTTATTTTTATTTTTAAATATACATTATTTTTAGGCTCATGTGTTGGCATGAGCTGGAAAAATGGATGGATGGGATGGATTTCCTACAGACATCATGGTGGGCACCACCTAACTCACCCTACCTTATGTATGTGGCCCAGACCTCGCCAACACGGCTCTTAGTTAGAATTCGTCTCTAGGCAACAATAACTAGACATGAAATGAGCTGTATCTTGTAACTGTCTTTCAAGCCTATCTTTTCCACAATCATCCCATATATTTCACATTTTTGCCATCCAAATGTGGGCCCCACCAAATATAAACCACGTGGCAGAATATCGTGCCGTTCTGCTCATCAAGTTTGCCACATGGTTGGAATCAATGGAGACGATATGATTTGATGTAGATTTGCGGCCCATCTAATGAGTGGATCAACTTGAATTTTTATACAATTGCTATCTTCTTGGAGATGTGGAATATTTGCATGGGATGGACGTCTACGCAAGTGCGGATTTTGTGAATGGATTTCGTGGCATTTTAAGTTGGATGTCTTTTGCTTGTTTTATTTTATGGGCAACTGGACTTTAACAAACTTTTGTGCATTGTTACGTAATACTGAAATGATTTTTAATTTAATTAATGGTATTTAGGTAATTTAAAAAATATGATTATTTTTTAAAATGTCACTTATCTGTGTCATCATATTTGGAAATTATAATTGAGACTGGTCATCATATATGCACTGTTCACGTAATGCTTTAGGTGATTTGACAGAATCGATGGACATACAGGAAAGAAACCACGTAAATCTTTATGTTTGGGTTTGCATATTTTTTCTATTATATTTTTTTATTTTTTATTTTGGTATTATTGTTTTATCTAGTCGAAAATGGATTCTTTCTCCCAATAAAAGCATATTGGTAACATCATAGCAATCAAACAATTCTAATAATCCAATAAATGGCTATTAAATGTTTGTTTAGAAGTAAAATAGTAAGTGGTTCAAATTCGATAGGCAGCACGAAATGTAAATATCATGTTCTCAATGTAAATTTTTAGCTGTGTTCCATCTCACATTGGGTCTGTGATTTGGCTGGTTTGCATTACCACTTTGCATGTGTACGTCTTAAGGGTCACCACCACCATGATGAACTTGTTGGACGTTGGTTTTTGGGCCCACTTGTGGGCAATCACAAATGGATGGGTCTAATGAAGTATTCCCTCTAATTTTTTAATATGTGTTTTCTCTCAATCATTTAAAGTTGAATTTCAAATTAAACTTTAAGAGTAAATGAAGAGAGGTTCTCTCATGAATATTGTTTCAGAAACTCCAAAAAGTCCATAGAGAAAAATAGAGAGATTAATATTATTCATCTAATTATTCTCTTAAACGATCTAAACTCCTCATCGATATCTAAGGCCATTTTTACTGTAGAATCAGATAGGTGATTAGACTTATTGATTCCTATAACAGTTACTTACACTATTGAACCTGTACCATTCGCTATTAACTTTTGCAAAGATCTGGTATTGTGTATACCATCAGATCCTGTAGGCCCACTCTTTGAGGCCGACTTTTAGAACTATGGTGGTGTATCGATCCCTAATGGGGGTGGCTAACAATGAAGTGTCAACTGACAGTAGAGTGTACCAACAAGCTAACAAAATTTGAAAAAGAAAAAAAAAAAAAAAAAAAAAAAACTAACTTTCATAACTGCTTCATCTGATACCTCTTCTTATATTTAAAAACTGTTTCATCCAGACAGTGTACTGCACATGCCAATTGTACTAGTTTGCATCTTTATTAAGGTATTCTCTAAAAAAAATGGCCATTTTTAAACTTAAAAAAAAAAAAAAAAAAAAAGACTCGACCATGACTAAGAAAGACGTTTCGAGTCAACTCAACCACTGAGTCAACTCGGTGAAACTCACGGTAACTCGAAGTCTGTGACCCGGTGAGTTGTAGTGTGATAATTAGCAAAATGCAAAAGTGCAAGGAGGGAATTGAATCCACAATCCCTGCCAGAGATTCAAGTCGATTCAGAGCCAAATCAGGTCAACCCACCAATAGATGATCAGGATCATCCGGCCATGTGATTTCTTGATCATCACCAATCAACGTAATCACCCAAAAGATAGACGACTCTGATCATTGGAACATGTCTGCAAATGTTACCCATAACGATCACCGTTGGAGGACTTTGCAGTCTGACACATGCAAAAATTAGTTCATTAGACCATTTACAGGACTAGCTAATCGGACTTGAGCTTGATATTATCATGATCTAGATGGTTTATTTAATGTGTCCCACATTGAAGTAGTGATGGCCCAAAAATCAAAACCTTATTTAACTTTGGCAGTTTAGATTGCGGATGATCGAGAGGGTGGGACCCATCAAGTTCCCTACTCTCACCTATTAGATATCAGAAACGAATGTATTTCACACTCCAAATGCTATCATTGTACTATTACACGTGGGCCTGGCATGTACAACACGTGTAGTAAAAATGAAGTTGTTGCGTACACGCAGTGTATAGGTGGGGGCTACAAGCGATGATGGGACAGCGGTTACAGGCTACTCACATAAACACTCTCAATGATACATAAACACTCACGATGACAAAGAAAGATGACTAAAATCATTACTATCCTTTGGACATTATGGGGGTGTTGGGATGGTGAGTTACTTTATATAAGCTACTTATGCGTAGAGAACGTAAAAAAGTATGTTAAGTTTCTAATATCCTAATTAATTATTCTAAAAGTTTGTTTCGTTCCCCTCATATCAACCGTCCATCAAGCTAACCTTTGATGTGGATCATTCATTTTGTGGGCCCTATCTTTGATATGGGCTCTCAATCACATAGGGCCTACCTTGGTTGTAGGTCATTCATCATTAGGGGTTGACCTTTAATGCACACGATTCATTAGGTAAGGCCCACCTTTGATGTTAGTCATCCAACATGTGAGGCCCACTATCAATGTTATTGTCCATCATGTGGGGTCATCTTTAATATCCATTACCCATCATGCAGAGCCCACCTTTGATGTGGACCGTCCATCATGTGGGCCCACCTCCAATGTGGGTCGTCCATCATGCGAGACCCACATTAGATATGGGCCACTCATCATTAGGTTGATCTTTGATGTAGATTGTCCATCATGTGAGCCCACCTTGATGTGAATCATCCATCATGTGGTGCCCACCATTATTAATTGGCCATCATGTGGAGCCTATCTTTGATATGGGTCACTTATCATGTGGACTCCACCTGCAATGTGGATTATCTATTATGATGCGGGGCTTGCTTTGAATGTTGGTCATTCATCATTAGGGGCAAAAATTTGGTGTGGATCGTCAATCATATGAGGCCACCTCAATATGGGCCATCATCGTGCAGGACCCACTAGATCATATAACAATTCATTGGATGATTTTCAAATCTCACAAACTTAGAAGTAGTTCCTACCAACGAAGATCATATTTTATTATACTATTTTCTAAGTTGTTGTGTCATCAGTGAAAATAAAAAAAAATAAATTATTTTTTAAAATTAAAAAATAATTTATAAAAATATGTTATTAAAAAAAAACTACTTATTTAAATTTAATAACTAAAATAAATTATTTAAGAAAAATAACTTATTAACTTGTATAAATTTTATTTTATTTTGTTTTTTTTTAATTCCAAACCATCCTTAAGATCATATTATTTGAGCCATCACTTGATAACCATGCTTACTATCAAATTTCCCTGAATATTCCCAATCTATGTAAGAAATTCCTTCTCATGTAGACTAATTACATTGGCAGAATTGTTCTTTTTGCCCTAAGCACATGTTGGAAATGCATATGCATTGAGTGGGGAAAAGGACACGTGGAGGTATTTATAAAAGTATTCATGTAGCTCACCCTAATTAATTGGGATAAGGTTCATGTGATGATAATAATGAGTTTATTTTTAATGAGCTATGCAACAAAGCTCACCACTAATTTAAAAGTGGTGGTGACGCCATAGATTTACAGGCAGCAGTCAAAACTGTCATAGTCAGTGACCAAACTATGTATGGAGCATGGCCTACAAATATTCAGATTAAGAAGTTGATATTTATCCTCTTATCCGGTCTTTGGAATTTGGACCGCTCACTAATTTACTTATAATTCCATCTATTTGATAGCAATGCTTACAACCACTTGATTATTGTGGTTTTAGGTTATGCTCTATAGATGACGTGACCCACAGGTAGTGTCAATAGCCATGCATGAGTCTCATGGCCTCATATTTACAAATGGTGGTCAATGACTGTAATAAGGGAATTATTATTTTATGGATACAAACATGCATGTTTTCTAAATTATCTTAATGCCTTCTAGTGACCTGGTTAAATTTAGAAATCTCTTGGATGCCTTTTCATAACTTGGTGAATATTTGAAAATGAGTCCATTTCATTTTATTTAATCATAATGATGTATTAGGAATCATTGTGATATGTGATTATGTTTAATATATGTCAGGGTTATGTCATGTACAATTTTTTTTTTTTAAAAAAAGATTATGGCTACATGTAGGTGTAAGTTGGGAAGATGCATGTAAAGAAAGAAGTAAAAAGATGTTAAAATAATTTTACGGTGGGTGATCCATCTCTACTTTTTCTGATATTTTATTTCATCTAATTCACAATTGATTTTTTTTTTTTTTTTCTCTAACATCCTAGCAAGAAGCATTGCAACTGATGTATGGAGTGTAAGTCACACCGGCATTGTGGTGGATCCCAAACAACATCTGATGCAATAGTTTCATCATACAGTAAAAAGGTGGGAGCAAATTAGTGGGATGAAAATTTAAAATGACAAATATATCCTTAAGTGAAGGGTGCCACACATCCCATTTTCTAAAAGTTCAGGTTCCTTTTGGGACTAATTGCAAGGGTAAAATTGGACAAATTAACACACTATTCATGTTATATATGATCCTTTAATACGGCTCTTCCTGAGAATGTACACATTATGGGCTATCCTTCTAACGTAGGACATGGCACCGATACCTTCCCAACATAGTTGGACCAAAAGAATGTGGACTTTAAATTGATCATAGTTTTTTATTTGGATATTATTACAAGACACAGCCTATTAGTCTTTGTTGTAAATTGCCATCTGAGTTGAACCGGCCCACAAAGTGTGTTGCGTCTTCTCGTTTCGTCAGGAAACGTACGCTTTCAGCTTAAAAATGAAATTAAAATTTTTTTTTATTATTTTTAGTAATTCCAATTTTCATAATATTTTCTTATTTTTAGAGTTTCGGATTTTCTTATTTTTTAAAAAAAATAACTTTTAATCATGATAATACTCTTCTAAAAGTTTATTTCGAATTTTTATTTTTAGAAATTAAACTTTAGAAGGGTTTTACTAGAATTATGATTTTTATTAGAGATAGAATTTTACTACTTTTGATAATTATAAATTTTGATTTTTTTTTTAAAAAAAAAAATCTATTAATGTTGTAACTGGACACACATTAGATAATTATCTATTAACCTATTATGAAATTTTAGAAATTATTCATATTTTCTTATTTTATTCATGGATCGAAGGTATATTTGTGAGAGTACACAGAAGTTCGGTAGACTTGGAGTAATCATTCCATGAGGAAGACCGTGCTAGGCCCCATCACATCCATCCTTGCGTCACCCGTTGGATTAATAAAGAGTGTCTGGCACCCAATATTAGCACAACTCAGACCCAGCAGGACAAGGAGACGTTAGAGATCAACAAATAATGTTGAAGTGATATAGTCCTTCGATATACATTAATACACCACACTTTAACAACTTGATCTTTTGGAGTGAATGATTGTTTGACATGGTATCAAAGCGAAAGATCCTATTAAGTATATTCCTGTGCGAAGTTTCCACCCTGCACGTGTGGAGGTATTGAAGTGATAAAGTCGCTCGATATACATTGATACACCACACTCTGCGGCCTGAGCTTTTAGAGTGAATGGTTGTTTGACACTAATACCCAGGACATGAGAAATGGCAGGTGGAGGGTCGATTCAGGTTATCCACCTGGTGGGCCCCGTCCATAACTGGGACACACTGGTATGAAAATCATACTGGAGAAATGATCCTACCCGCCATTGCTCACGTGGAATCCATTTTCATTTTGGCCGTCCATTTAAATGCTACTATCCATCAAGAGACGATAATCCACATAGCCTGATAGTGATTTTACAATCGGAAGGACATCCATAAACAGTCCGTTAGATGGACGGTTCAGATCCACGCCCCAATTGCCAAATGTCCAGCATCGGTTGACAGAAGCCACTTCCTAACATAACCAATTTGAATATGGGCAGAGGGATCCTGCCTGCCATGGATGGACGTGGGAGAGTCATTTGTACACAATCTTCCTACCCCCACCGTACCGTTAATGTGCACCAGTTCCTCGCTATCTTTCCAGCAACACACAACCTGTTTAGGACATCCATACCATCAAAACAGTAGGCCCCATCATGAAGATCACCTGGGACAAAAATCAGCCTAATCCATTTATCAAATGGGTCATGCCATTAGCATCAATGGATTGCCAATGCTCTGACTCAGTAAACAGGTGTGGCCCACTTAGTAATTGGGTCAGCCTGATTTTTTATAAGGGTAATCTTTATGACAAGACCCATCATTTTCATGGAACCGATGTCCCATACGATTAGCATCTTACTGCAAATTACGGTACATCATCACAACTCACCGCGTCGTTCCTTATAGGTGACCAATCGATCATTTCTGGACAAGGATTGCACCATCACCTAGTGGCATGATGTGGTCCACTCAAAACCATGGATAACGAAAAAAAATCATTTAAAAGGGCTTTATCCAAAATAATTAGGTGGGCACTTTTTTTTTTGAAAATGCTTTATGAATATTAGAGTATCTTTTTTTTTGAAAATTCTATATCTTCCTTTAATTCTATTTGATTTTATTCTCATTGCATGTAATCCAACTCCATGAAATTATGTTACCTTAAAGGCATCCAATGCTTCAATAATTGTTAAAAACCATGACCAACTAGATGTTCGAATGAAGGTTAGAGATAAAAAGCTTCCTAGTAGCCCTAATAATAGAAGAGTACTATCCCATTAATTAACAAAGGTATATTCTCTGGTACATTGAACACATTATTTTTTGAGCAGGACTGTCAATTCAGTGAACCCACCGGCATGGCCCGGCAGTCCTCAAGATCACATTGATAATCCAGTTCATGGTTTTAAGTAACTCCAATTACTCACCCTAACATGGGTTTGGTAGCTCATTCATTCATTCATAGTTCTCAAACTTGGTTATTCGACCCGAAACTCGTTCGAGTCGAGTCAACCCGGTGAGATGAAATTTTGAGCCGAGTCATCATGAAAATTGTCTGTAAGCATGGCTTTAACTCAACTCAGAGAGACTCATCGAGTCAACTCGATTTGTAACTTGACTCAATTTCAACACAATTTGAAGCAAGTCCCTCTCTTGAAAGGCAAGCACTTTAGGGTTGCATTTTTTCCCATTATTTTCACATATTTTAACTTTGACAATATGAGATTTCCTTTCCTTCAAAAACCCTTTTTCTTATTCTAGAAAGTGAGATATTAGAGGTTTCATTTAAAAAAAAAAAACCTAAGAAATTACATCACTAGTGATTTGGTAAAATTAAGGATTAGGGCTTTTTCCCATTCCCTTTTATTATTTATAATAAAAATAATAATGTAACTGTTTGGTAGTCTGAAGAATCACATACTACAGTGTACACTACTCACTCTAACAATAACTATTTAAAATTATTTATAATTATATTAGATTTGATTAATAAATATAAATTTAAGTCAAGTAAAGAATTGTCCAAGTCTTCAGTCAACCCAAACAGGCAAGACATCATTCAAGTCTTTTCAAGATTTTGAACTATGATTTTTCATTTCCCACCAAAACCAAGCTGGCTCCAACTGTGAAGATATTCATTGCCCGCCACGAATTTTTTTTATTTTATTTTTACGGCCGAAAAGATATGTTAACGAAACCATAATGAAATTACGACCAACGTTTTTGTTTACAGATTAATTCAAGGTAATTATCAAATATAAAAAACTCGAAATGATAACCGTTCATCTTATGACGTATAATTACGAAAAGTCACTGTTGAAAAGGACCACCTTGTCCCCCTCCAATGTGTTAAAGCAAATCGACAAAATAGATATCATATCACAACCCAAGCATGCGCATTTAGTGGACACTTTCCACTCCCATATCACTCAATTTTCAACATGAAACAAC